>CM049588.1:11198452-11225952 GCA_027123335.1 Amphiprion clarkii | reverse complement strand
GACAGTTTTTGGAGCAATCCCACATGGACTGTACATAGACAGTTCCCTCCCCCTCTCTGCGTGTCTTTCTGACTGATAAGGTTAAGCCTTTCTATTCCGAGCTCTGGATATTCCCCAGATTACTTGGTGTGTGTGTGTGTGTGTGTTTGTGCCTTTGTGTCTGCATGGGCTAATAATAAGTCCAGACCAGAATTTGTGTGTGCGGCTTTGTGTGTGCGTGGGTGTTTGTGTTCATCACAACTGACTAACTGTTGTTAAAAAGTCTGAAAAAGTCATGTCCATTGGGAATCAGTGCTAATACATGCGAGCTAGCTTCCACTTTTTGTGCAGTGTACCCCAAAATCTTGAATGTTATGAGAGACTGACATTGCAAATTGCTTATCTTAATTAGTCAAAACACAAGAATGCCTTTACGTTTTATGCAAATGGAGGCCATTGCTTCCTACCTATGTTACACTTGAGTAATCTTAATTTAGAACATCTTTCAGTGTCTATACTCTGAGTATCAAGGGATCAGACTATGTACAGGAAAACACACAAAAAACTATTTAACTTCAAACATATCCAGTGTTTACTACTTCATACTCCCAAGATACTGCAAAAGAAAAAGCAGAGAACACGACATTTCCATTGAAGGGAAGTTTGATTCTGCATTTAATTTGCAAACAGGAGCATTTACAGTCAGGGACAACACACATTTACATCCATCAGCATAAAATAATGAAAGCTTAAAGTTGCCGTACTCTGCATCTACATTTGGCCCACATGCAAAATACATCATCCCCTTGAAAAATATTTGTGAGGATTTGAAACCCTGTCATGCTCCAAAGTGTTTACATTTTCTCTATCTTTTCACACACACATGCTGGACATACACTCATCCATCCCTGAAGTACCTTTCTCGATTGTTTTAGGATTGCTGATTTGCTAAGTAGTGCTGTTTTTTGTTTTTTTTAATCCCATTAGCCTTAAAATTACAGATTAAGCATTTTGAAGCACGAATGCCATTTTTCAATTTATGTGTGTCTCTGAACCTGTGTGCTGTGTTTTCATTTTTGCTGGTGCTCTCAGATTCTTCAGTCGCCAACGTTGCCAGCAGCCAATTGTAAAACTCTGTAAAATCCCAGAGTACAATAGGTGTAACATGTTTCCTGTGTGTATGATAGGAATGTGCTGAGTTGAAACCATCTGGGGGGGAAAGGTAAAAAAAAGAAGTTAAATGTTTGTATGTGTTTATGCATGTGTGTGTTAGAGAGGTTCACAGGGAAAATAGGACAGAGTCAGATGAGTGAGACTACTCCAGACATGCTGCAGGCCATGCTGCTAAAGTACATCACTGCAAAGCTGGAGGGTTGCCAAGAAGGTGTGTGTTTGTGTACGTGAGAAAGTGCGAAAGAGACACAGACAAGGTCTACGTGAGTGTTTCTGAGCGGTAAGAACTATCTGAAGCTGTGCCAGAGTGAACTTTTTCCAAACAGTCTAGCAGTTATTTCACTGAACCTTGGTCCACCCTTTCCTTCAGAGCTGACAACATTCTCCTGCTGGATTACAGACAGTTTTTTTTTGTTTGCACGTCAGTTTATATTACAGACATAGCAACATCTAATGTCCTGTAAATTCTTTAAGGCATAGTTCAACTAAGCATCTGTGCAAACCAAAAGCTTAACTAATGTATTTTTTCTGCAAGGAAACTGCACAGATCAGCAACAACATTAGCACCATACACAAGTGGATGTAAAACATTGGTCATCTTGTTGCAAGGAAAACTTTGGGTCCCGTTATTCATATGAATGTTACTCTGACACACACCACTCACCTAAATAGGTTTCCAGACCCAGCACACCCCTTAATGGCAATGGCAGTGACCTCCTCCAGTCCAGCAGGACAATGGACCCTGCCCAACTATTCGAGGAACATGGAAGAATGGTCAAGGTGTTGAGCCTGGTCTTCCAGATCCCAATCTAATAAAGCACTCATGGGATGTGTATAAACAAACCCAATTCATGGATGCTCCATTCCACAGGATCCAAACAATCCATTGCCATTTTGGTGGGACATTGGAACCTACACCAATATTAGGTAGGCAAATTTAATGATGTTGCTGATAGGGTTGTCGTTTCCAGAATGACTACACATTTGTTTGGTCAGTATGCCTTCACTGGACCAAATTCATATTCGTTAGACAGTCGCCAGTGTCACTGTCATAAGGAGAGAGGCGTTACAACAATAGCCCACCTTGATTAATCCACTATTTTTGGCAACAGGAGACACCTGCTATCTGTGAGCTCATCCAACCAAAGTGCAACTGCTTTGTCTAGCATATGCAATGTTTATGTTGAGTGAAAGCTCTGAACTAGTTGACACTGTGGCAAAACAGTAGGTGTGATTTCAGTCGACCAAGATTTTCTTTTGCTGACAACAGCCCTTGTAGCTGATGGGTATATGTGTTTAGTCTGATGCTTATTAACACAAATAAAGGCAGTGCTGAAGCAGTTTTCAGACCCTACATTTTACCATAACATTGCATGTTTTGAAAATGAAGACTTATTCTCGTTGCTGTTTAAATTAAGCATAATTAAAATATATTCAACTCGATACATTTGTGTAAGATGTTGCTATTAAAGTAGGCATTTGTCCTTGATTTTCTTATATTTTCACAAAGATTACAAACCCTCCGCCAGTCTTCAGTGATTATTATACTTATCTGTTTCAGTGAGACAGTACTTCTGATCACATAATAATTTAGTGCTTTAACACAGTGTGCTTGGAAATCAGACGAAAACCACATTGTGCCCAAAAGTGCAAAGCATCAAGTAGATTTTCTGAGTGCTCTTATGAACAGAACACAATGTTACAGAAGCAGGTTCATGAATAAAGTTCGTTCAAAGAATATTGAATGTGGAACAGGTCGTGACAACTTACCTGAAAGCTTTAATACTTGTTGCTGGAGAAGTTTGAACTCATATGGCACAAATCTGATATTTATCTTCAGATATGCACAAAGAAATTACTTAACTTGCCATGTCTTAAAATATTGACATATTTGTCTGTCAGGCAGGGCAGAGGTCAGCTATTGAATTCAACTGCAGGAACAATTTTTCAAACCACTGCTGGGCGGACATTATAGTTATACAAGTGCAGTATGGAGCCCTATAGAGCCCACTATATTTTATGTAAAGAATGGAACATGTTTAGAGCACACGCTGTTTTAAGATTGTATCTGAGTGCCGATTTTATTTTACTGTAAAACTAATTCTGTCAAGAAGCAATCGACCACACAAATGTATGATTTGCTTTGCACTACAAAACTTGTAGCACAAGTATGTCGCATGTATGAAAATATATTATTACCATGCCATATCTGGCACATTTATGTTCAAACATTAATTACATGTGCTGTCATGTTGATGAAGAGTTCACGTCTGTTTATTACATTGCTATTTGCAGAGAAAGATAGGTAACTGGAAACTTCAGCTTTCATTAGGGACCAAATATTTTTGTTGAAGGGCTGGATTGGGCCACTATTTACCCATCACTGAATCAGGTTTTTTAGCTACTGTAGAAACCATGTCTTTACAATATAGCATACCCTGATGACCTGCAGCTAAGGGTTATGATACTGATGCTGTTGTTTGTTGTCAACTTAACCATGTTCCATTTTAGCATATCTGGTTAACGCTCACTCATTGTGTTAACTGGAGCCTTTAGTATTTTAAAATACGAGGAATGTTCGGAGAGACGTGCAAAGAGAAATCTTCGTATTATTGAAAATATAAGATTGAACTAAAAGTGCCGACAATATTTCTTGATTACTTAGACACGTGCAGCAAAATGTTTCAGGCAAATGATGCATGTTGTATCTGTGTGTGTTTCGACATGGAATAGGTTTGACTGGTGGATCTTTCCTTTCATTTCACCTGGTTTTAATCAAGGATTAATTTAAAGTTCCAGTAGGGCCTGCTAACTTGCCAAAGATCATCGAGTTACACTTAAGAACCTGCATCTGCATCATTTTGTCTGCTGCACATGTTCCTTTGTGTTGCATAGAATTTCTTATTTATTTATAATTGTTTTAACCTTTATATTATGCCCATATGGTGTTTTTTCATATGCTAGAAGACATATCATAAGCCAAACATTTTTTTTTAAATAGGAAGGGATTATTTTCATGAAAAAAAAACATTAATATATTTGGAAATTTGATACATAGAGTTTTTAGGATTTCAATCAATAGCCAGAGAGGGACTTTAAACAAACCCCCTGAATTGAATTTCAAAATGGCATTAAATGCAAAATATTGTAGATATATGCTGCAATATGCTCTCAGGAATAAAAGTCATCTGGAAGTCAGAAGAACTTGGATTAAAAAAAACGACATTTCCTATTTATATAAACTAACACATGTTTAATAATGTATGTTGTCTTCTACATGTTTCTTATGAATTTCAAAATCAAAGTCATTTAATGTTAGATTTAAGCCATTTCAATAACAAATAACAGCTGTATCTTATCGTCTTGTCCAATTATTTACATAAATTCATCGGCTTTCTATTCAAAAACACATTACATATGCTGTAACCCATCCTGTAAAAGACTTTTTTTCTCCGATACAAATATTTCATGTTTAATTGTATAAACACGCTGCCTATATGATACATCAATTGAGAACTCTGTGTTCTTATACTCCACTCGTTCTGGTGGTTAACTTGTTTGTGTTGGCTGAGAAAGTATGCGCCTTCCGGAAAGCACACAGCTTTTTACAGGAGTTTTCCAGCCTCAAAGTCACATAAATTCTCACTTGCAGACTAACATTTACACATTTGTCCGCACACATACAAAAGACTACCTATTCTGGCATGAACACACACGGCCGCAAAAACACATCCACACAAAAGTACACAACATCAGATGGGGAGAGAGCTTATTTTACCACTGAGTTCAAGGTCTCTCCATGAAAACACAACAGATGTCATGTTTAATTGGAGATATTCGTTTTGGAAGATGCACAAAGGTCCCCTGGTCTTCAGGATTCTACTGACGCTGCGTTGATCGCATTTTTCTTCATACTACTTCCTATATGTCAGCACTTTACTGCAGTTTTGCTTCACCTCTATTTTCTTTTAGTTTAGCATTTTTGCTGATTCTAACGGTAAGCCTCTCTCCCTCTCCCTCTTCTTTTAACTGTTCCATGTCTGCTTCCTATCCTGCCTCTTCTTTTTTTTTGGTCTCAGATAGGGCTGTTGGTTGCATGTTACCAAGGTTTTGTGGACGTCGTCATAGCCTTGTCTCAGTGTCCATATCTGGATGTCAACTGGCAGGACAGTGAGGGAAACACAGCTCTCATCACTGCTGCACAAGCAGGTAACACACACTCGCACACACTGACAATTTTTATATGAGAGATTGGCTTAGTTGCACACACAGACGCTGACAGGCTGCTTAGCAGTGCTGTTGGACACATGCACACACAGATACAAATATACACAGGCAACTTGGCACTAATGCTGACACAGATGAACACACAGACGAGCATAAAAAACACAATGCACTCGCTGCACTTGCTCTAAAACAGAAGTGATGAGTGTGTTGCCTGACCAGCCGTGTGAATGTGGGTCTTTGGAGAAATGTACATGCATTTCCAAACTATTGTAGTTTAGTGTTGTATTGTATCTTAACTATATGTTTGATGACTGCATGACAACCTATTGTACCTGCTTGCTCTCCCTCTGCCATTTAAGGCCACATAACAATCACCAACTATCTGTTGAACTTCTACTCTGGGCTGGACATAGAGCGAAGAAACTGTCACGGCTTCACTGCTCTGATGAAAGCCGCCATGCAGGGCAGGGTGGAGTGTGTGCGCTCGCTCATGATGGCAGGTGAGGAAACAGTAAATGTCCACAACTGTCTTGAAAGGAGAGAAAAGTGTAGATTTCAGAGACAAATGACACTGTCAGAAAGTTGCCAAACTACTTTCAGGAATTTGGTGGACAGAAAGACAATTTGAATAAATTACGGCAGTGATTGAGACCTGTATTAGAGAGTTATAGAATAGTTAGTAGCATTTGTCTTTCAGGTCCTTGTTTTTTTTTTTTTTTGCTACTTCTGAGTAACTCTTTTTGGCCCCACCTTTTAATCTTGTTTGTGCACCCACTCTTTTCGTTATGTCCCACTTTCTTCACTGACAAATGAAACTTTCCCTCTCCTTCTTGTGTCTACCAGGAGCTGCCCTGAATGCGAGGGACTTCGGCCGCCACCTGACTGCCAGGGAGTGGGCCATATTTACGAGCCGCTATGAAACTGCATGGGTGATGACACGCCTTATGGAACGGCCATGTCCCCCCCAGTACTCTGATACATACAGGTAAAACTCTGAACTAGCACGTCTGTCTATCACTAGTAAGATATCAGGTAGAGACATCTACATGCAGAAACAAAACATTACAGACTTTACTCAAAGAACTATTAAGTCACAGTGAAATGGTTGTGTGACAAAAAGCAACACGTTCCGTTGTAACTCTTTCCTGAAGAGTTAAGTTCTTTTCTCTGGTGCCTCACCTGGGTAGCTCCACAAACCAGCACCTTGAGGAGCTGTCTGGTGAACATCGTCTATCCCTGCCAGCTAGCGATGTAGAAAATAAATAATCCTGTCTAGAATACTGGCTATGTAGTCATGTACAAATCATCTCATCATCAGCATTTCTAACCAGGTCGTGCCTGACAGATTACCTGCACTTTCTGTTCTGGCTATTTTCTGCTAGACATGAGGATTTAGATACAACGCAAGGTCAAAAACATAGATAAGTGTCAGTGCAAGTGGCCACTGACTATTCAAAAAGAACAGAACACACAGTTTCCACGTTCATAAAGCAACAGAAAAACATCAAAAGTAGTCTTGACAAAAACTATGGCTTACTCTATTGATGCTACTTCAGTGCTTCTGTGCAATAGATTGATATCAAAGTTGCTCTCCCAGTCTAGAGTGGCCCCCACTGGCATCACTGGTGGCCAAAGCCCAGGAGCCCCGTGGCTGTCTGAAGCGCCTGTCCGACACCATGCGGAACATCTTCAGCATCGCAAACGTCACAAACCCCGAGGATGAAGGCGTTATCGACCACATGGTTGCTATTACAACCGCCATGAGGTGCCCCGTCATTGCTGTGGCGTGCCACACGGTAAGTAAATAAGCTCCAGAATGTCCTCATGCTACATTATTCATTTATTTATTTTGATATTTATTCATTTAGTTTACACATCTATCGCAACCTGCATGTCCTTCACTTACTCCCTCACACCAAAAAGCATTTTTCATTCATGAGCTGAGAGAAGGTGAAGCAGAGTATAACCACTCTTTTGTGATAAGGAAGCATTTTAAAGTGAAGTGAGTCTGCAGAGTTGCTCACCTCTGCTTTATTTCTCAGCATAATTGGTGATATCATAACTCATTTTCTTATCACAGGATAAAGCCAAACATTCACATACAATTTGTAAATCATCTTCCACAGACTTGAAATTTGCATCTTAGTGCAAATTAGTTCAGTTTTTTAGTTTCTCAAATCATGGGAAAAGGTAGTTCTGTTATTGTAGAACGGATGTGCAAATAAACGAATGATAATATCGTGGTAATAGCATTTTAAAGGATAAATGTGACACTAATTTATCTTTTATTTCATCAACAAATTCTCAGTGTTTTTTGGGGATTAGTTCATAATAATTATGGGATATAATTAACGCCCAATCTATCCGATAAGCAGGTTATACATGCAAGATTAGCAGTACTGCAATACTGGAAACAAAAGGGTGATTGAGCTCTGCTTTTTGAAAAGAAAACATTCAGGATTATTACTATTGCTACTGCAGTGCTACCAGTATTACAGAGGGTATTATAGAAACTGCTGATTTTGTTTCAGGTGTGTCCTGATAGTCCTCCAAGTGTGGGCAAACGGCGCTATGCAGTTCCTGAGATCATCCGCCAGCAGCGCGCCAAGGAGCTCCGCTCTATTAACCCTGACAGGGTGGACAGTCACCTTAAACTCTTCCAGAACTCTCGGGTCACTCTAGTGGCCAAGAATTCAGCAGATCGCCGAGCCAGCCTTCAGACCCAGAACCTGGTGCCTCGACACAGGAGCTCCAGTCTGGGCATGGTGGCTTATAACGAAGCCCTGGAGCTGCGAAGAACCAGCCTGCTGCCTATGCACATGGTGCTGAGGAGGAGCAGTGTCAGACCCGGTTTCAGCATCCCCAAAGTGAGAGTATCCAAAGCCCCCACACCTACTTATGAACCAGAAAAGATTCGGAGGAAGAGCAGCGCCAAAGACGGAGGAGGAAACCTCCTGCAGATCCCAAAGTGGCGGTACAAGGAGCTAAAAGAAGAAAGGAGGAAAGCCGAGGAAGCTGAGAGGAGGAGGCTGGAGGCTGTGACCAAAAGACACATTGCTGCCGGGAAAAGGAAATAATATCATTACCTCAGAGGATGTCATGTACACTAACCCCTAAAAAGACAAAAGCTGAACAGACCATGAGTACCCACAGATTGGGATTTAATGTTTTTAAGCAATATACAGTATGTGCTCAGGGTGGTCTTGACCAACAGTGTTTCGAAATGAGGATATATTACAGAGGGTTGCTTTTTTTTCTGCTCAGTTTTGCAAAGGGGGAATGCTGACTGAAAGTGGCTGCCACTATTTTTAACAGCATTAGAAATGCACAACGCTCAGTGTCCTTTATGATGTCGAACAGCGAATACCCAGGGGATTTGATACTTGAAATTTTTTTAGCTAATTTATTTTTAATATTTATTGCTTTTTAAGGGATGGCCAGGTCTGTATTTTGTTACACTTCGGGTGCTAATACCGCAGCGTTTTGCACAGTAGTGGAGCAGACGGTAACCACAGCGGTAATGTGCCCAGCTTTTTGCCTAAAAAAAAAAAAAGCGGAAGCAAATTATTGGAATTTTTGGAATAATGTTGTTAAAATATTCAGTGAAGAACACGCATCAGTGTGTCATTAGCTGAAAAAGCTAAAGATAAGTAAAGAATCCAATGGCATTTGCCAGCAACATTTTTTAGATGCTTTATGTTTTGCTTTAAATTGACAAATCCTGAATGTATTTTGCGTATATGTTTTATATTAGAGATTTCAATGCTTTTTGATGACAAACTTCATTTTTTTTAATCCAGTATGGACATTTTCCACATAAGCAACTATGTTTTCGAGTCTTAATGTTTGAGACCAAGTCTGATATGTAGAGTAACTTTTAAATCTTACCAAGTAGGAAGAAAATTCAAATTACTTCCCAAATGTTTACATTGCAAAACCATATTAACACTGTTTATATTTGCTTTAAACCATCATGTACTGACTGAGACATGTGAGTTTGGTGTATACAGGGTATGGATGATGTAAACGAAATAAACACTTCTGCTAACAGTGACTGTGGATGTGATTAAGCCTTTTTTCATCATATATCACGTCACAGCCATGTTGTGCTGGACATCTCAGTGTGACAGCTTAATCCAGTAAGAAAAAAAGTTAATATTAATGTAAGTTTTGAGATACTATGATGAGCCTCGGTCAGTGTATCAGTACGTCTATTACCGAAGTGATAATCCGTAACATATGGACCCCTCTGATAAAAACAGCCAGCCCATTATGGAGCAAGAGGTCAGTTTCCCGTTTCAACATTAAAACAGTGAAAATAATGGGGTGAAAAATAATGCTGATTTAAACACGGAACCACAGAGAGAGCAGTGATATAACATTGTCTGGAATTTTGAGAGCACAATTTCACGGTCCTTACTCCTCGTGGCGATTGCAGCTTAAGTGCTATCCAAGAGTGTGTGTCTAATATACATGGTGATGAGTTGCTAAGGGGTTACAAGGGCACTGCACAGCCAAATCGTTTTCTTCAAATAAACTTCATTGACTTCAGAGTGGCAATCTTGCTTGGATACTGCCCAGAGGAAATAATTTGAACATGACAAAAGATGAGAAAACTGCCCATTTACTGAACTCCAGAAACTGTAAGTGGCTGCAGGATTAACATATTTGACATTAACATAAGAAACTGTTTCATATGGAAATGGCTGTTTTGCTGGCAGTGCAGTATCATAACCAACAATGTCCTGTGCGTGCAGTTTGTTATGAGGCATCAAAGGTTTACTGACCATGAAAAAAAGCTATCTACATTGCAATGGACTTGTGTTCAGTCGGTAAAGTTTTGCTGTGAAGTGATGAAAGGTTTCTTTGGATTACACAATGAAGTACGTTCAGATACATGACGACCTTATAGTTATGACAGGCTATTGAATTCTGGTCAGGACTTAGTTGCTGTTATTTGTGCATTGACAGTTTGCTCATATGTCTCGTTTTCACGCCATCAGAATGTACAGGAAAGAGAATGTATTGTGTTGTATGGGAGAGACACAAAACCTATTAGCCCCAATGCATCAGATAATATTTAGGTCATCATTGTAGCTCAAACAGCTGTTGGCTTAGATTGTAACCTGAGATTATGAAGCACCACGGGCTTGGTCAGCGTTTCCCCTCCTGCCCCTCCTCCCCCACCTCGACCCGAATCTCTCACAGAAATACACAAGAGGCAAAAATAAACAGGGCGCCATCCACTACGTAGTACAACAGTTATTATGTCATGCTGCAACTCTATAGGCCGGGTGAGATTCTGACAGAGTGACCTGATTCTACATCAACTCTGAATGAGTGCTTCTGACAAACCTGTCAACGTAAAGGGTGGGAATCCTTAACTGGAGCCCTCTGCTGGTTGGTTTTGGTACAACACACAAGGCTTTCCTCAAGGTTGAAGGAGCATCCTTCCATTAACGGACTGACTTTTTGAGCTAGATACTGAAGGCCCATGAGCAAGTCTTCATCACCTAGAGACATTATCCTCACTGTGTATCCAGGAGGAGTGGCCTCTTTAAATCTTGCATCAGAGATATTTATTTGCATGTGTTCTTTTTATTTCTCCAGCAACTGCTGGCAGTCAACACAAGAAGAATTAAGAAAAAAATATGCTAACAACACACATAAAAAAACAAACCAAAAAATATGACAATTGATTAAAAAAATCTAACAATAATGTAATAGCTTATTTTATTTTATATATATATATATATATATATATATATATATATATATATATATATATATATATATATATATATACACACACACATGTATATATATATATATATATATATATATATATATGCATACACACACACATACATATATATATATATATATATACACTAAAATTTTACTTTTTCAATTAAAACATGCTTTTTAAATATCAATTAGCAATAATGAGGTAAAAATGGAAAATGTTGATGTTGATTTACAAGTAATATTGGATCTTGATTATTTATGTGATGCAGTAGTTGTTGATTTCTTAGATGTAGATTATATTAGATTAAATTATACAAATTTTCTCTGGCAAATTTAACAATAGTGAACCAGATCTGAGGCTCAACATTATTATCCTTATGCTCGCAATTATTATTCTCTCCATCTTCTCTGACGTAGCAAGAACCAAATGTAATCTATCGCATTGCTCAAGGAATTAGAGCTATATAATTATTGTTAAAACGTCTTTAATCTAACTCTGAAATGATACTGTGATGCAATCAAGGATAAAGTAGGTCCCTCCTAATGAATTCCATTCTGAAAAGTATGAATAAATGATCATGTCTCACATTTAAATCAGCATCAGACTTATCTACAATATGTGAACTAAAAATGAACTGCAAGTGGTGGTGCCCTTGTTGATGAAAAAAGTGAGGAAAACTTGGCATACATACATATATATATATATATATATATATATATATATATATATATATATATATATATATATATATATATATATATATATATATATATATATATATATATATTATATATATATTTATTATTATTTATAAAAAAAAAAGATTTGTTTTTCACAGAATCCTGTCAATTTACTGTTTGAGGGATATTCCTCATAGTATGTGTAAGGCTTCAAATAAAAGAAAAATGCAAGTAGTTTGTTTTTTGTGAAACTGGAGTCAAAATGTCATGATAACTTGGTCATTTTGGCCGTGCTGTCTTATCAGCATGACCCTGACCAAATCCAGGAAGGCCCTGACCTTGCTGCCTGAAATATCTTTCCCTCCAACTGTTGCCAGTTGACTGAGCAAACCATAGCGTTGGTGGAATGGAAGGTTTTCAGGCGGTTTGGTCGCAGTATTGACCAGCCTCAACTAGCTGAAGCCAGTTTTGATGTTCCTGAAGACCACATGGCTGACAGCTGGTGGTGTATACTCAGCACTAATGTAATAAAGTGCTTCTAAATGAGACTTACTTGGTGTTGTGGCTAATGTGTCTCTTATACACAGAAGACATTTTTGAATATGCCTCCTAAACATACCCGCATAGAGGGCTTCCTCAAGGGCTGTTGTGTATCGATACGGGGAACCGATATGAACAAGAACTGACCCCAGAGTTAATAGCATCAGGCTGAAGACTTCACAATGAGTGCTCACATGAGAAACACTAAACCTACACACCTACAAACAGATTTTTTTATAGGAAAGTTTAAAGTCATAAGGTAGATTTAAATAGACAAACACAATTTAGTTAAATTCAAAAGGTTTTTTAAAGCATTTTCCTGCACTCCTAGTTGCACATAATCCAATCTCTGCAGCATCGGTGTTTATTAGCAATCATGTAAAATGTTATCCTGGCGAAAACTGAGTATTTAAGAACACAGTTTGATCCAGTTTACCACCTTCATCTTATATTGCTACTGCTAGACATTCCAGGGCTGGGTAGTATAATACAGTTTTAGCGGTGTTTCACTCTCATTCTGCTCTTCCTGTCAGTCTAATAAGGCATGGCAGGGGATGAAAGGTCTGCCACACCGAGAGAACTATATACAACCATGGAGAGTCAAGGAGACTGTGTCGACTTTAATGAGGAGTTTCGGCGTGCTGACAGAGGCTCGTACCAACTAAGCCTGCACTGGCTGGTTTATTGGGCTAACATAAGCTGACAGAACACCTGGTTGCAGATGCTTGTGTAAAGATGGATTACATGCACCAACACCTGGTGCACACTGTGCATGTGTGCGTGTTTGTGTGTGTGCTGAATGGAAAACAGGAGACAGCTCTCGGAGAGATGCTTCTGTTTCATTTCAAAACACCACCTGAGCCCTAATCCCTCAGTGCAGGGTGCTAATTCACCATGGGATGCTCAAATGCTCTAGGTGAGGCGCAGGACACAATCCATCAAATAAAACTCATTTCAACTTTTTCAGAGCACAAAATAGCTTTATCGTTTACCTTCTCCAGTAATGAGATGAAAATGATTTTTTTTATGTGACAAGTGTTACAAATGAGTTTCAGGAAGTTTTCACGCGGTCATCTATAAATTAATTAAAATAAGGACAAGTTGAAAAATGTGTTTTTCAAGATAGTCTATATCTTTATTTAATATGACAACCACACCTAATACCTAAGTCCACATAATGGCTATAGATTTTTACAATTTGAACAATTTACTCAAGAACTGAGAAAACAAAACAAAAATAAAACTCTTTCAGCTTAATTAAATTAACATATGAAATCACTCCTTCTTGGCAAGATAAATTTCTGTCTTGGAAACCTGAACATTAGTGTTGCAACAAATGACCATTGCGTGTAAGGGGATGGGTGATTAAGGAAAAGGGTGGTGTGTGTGTGTTTGTGTGTGTTGATATGCATCATTTCTAGGGAAATCCCAATCTAGATTTTAGGAGCTCGTACAGTTTTCTGATATGCGAACTGTGTCAAGTAAAAATGAATGTGTTGCATCTTCCTTGATAAAATGTCTCATGGCATCTTTGTTCAAACATTTGGAATGTACGAAAATCTGCTGTTGTTGCATTCATGTTGTTCTCCCAATATGCTCACATTTTTACCTTCATCTGACAGTTAATCGTCCCACAATTTCCAAATCTGCTTCCCTGCATTGCTTTATTCACCTTGCAATCAACTCACTTATGACTTTGCGGCTAATGTTAACACAAACATCCTGCAGCAAATGGTTTCCTTTAAGTTTCATTAGATTTTTTGGCTGCATTTTCAGTGTTGCAGATTAAATGCAAATTTTGTGGGAGTCTAAAGAGCCCAAAAATGTTTGAATATAAGCAATGAGGCACTGCTGGTTGACTTTTACTGTGAAACAAGTTGAGTCCGCGTTAAAATGTGTGAACATTGCCAGGGAAGGTAGATATTATTACAGCTGAGGCAGAGAACGGTAAGACTCCTCTCTGTTGAATAAAGGTAAGAACAAAGACATTTTTAAGAAAGTGTGGCAAAAGCTGAATAGGATTTACAAAGGCTCAGAACCTAATATAAGCTTTTGCTTGCTATTTTCAGCCATAACACCAACGGCATGCATCAAGTAGCTTCCTGCATAATGACAGCTGCCATTACAAAGCAACAGGATAGCTGTGGTATCTAGAACATACATCTTTGTTTCAGATGGGTATTTCTCGTTGTAATATGGGAGTTAACTGGAATGCTTGTCAAAGTTGAAGCCCTGAGGCTAATTATTGGTTAATGCTGTCATGTAATTGGTTAGTTTTAATCTCTGGTCTGTGCTGTACCTGTAGCTCACTGACAAAACTGATTCTTACAGTTTGGAAGCTGCTCACTGTGGTCTTTTTGGTTTATGGTGATGCTAAACTGGTGTCCACCACATGATTTGTTGATTGGTTGAAGATCATAGGTAGAAGGCTGGAGCCGGGACTCATCACTGTGTGAGGTGATTGGTTGGTGAGTTGGCCTGATTGATAGGTTGCTGTGATTGGCTGGTTGTGGTGAAAGTTCCCCTAACAGACTCAGATCTGAGATTGCTTTCTCGGCTAATACTTAATCAGTGAAACAGAATCATTTTCGAAGACTCGTCACCCGTTTATATCCCCTTAAGACTACAAACTGCTGCACAATCCTCCTAATGAAGACAACCTCCAAGTGCAGAACTACTAGTGCAGCACCAATGCAGCAGGGGTATAAAGAGTGGGGCTTCTACAATGGCTAGTGTACTGGCTTTGGGTGTCTGTTGCTCACAAATTTCTTGAACATGTAACGCAACAGGCGAACAAAAGATTACTCTTATTATTTAGAGGAGATCTGTGCCTGGTGGGGAACCATCTTCATTCTTTGTGTTCCATTGGGAAGGCCGGCTGGTGGTGGTAGCGTAGCCGTGGTAGCCCGACGCCTGGCTCACTTGCGGGGCTGGTGGATGTGCTGGTTGATGTGCTGGGTGTGGGGCAGCTTGGGGACACCAGGCTGGGGCTTCTGGTGGGCCACCTGTGCAGCTGCCGGGGTAAAGTCCTTATCACCCTAGACAAAACACACAAAAAGCTAAAGCTAAGATACTTAACACTGCAAAACTAGCATATGTATAGTCTGCTATGTATAACAGTATACTAAGCATTCCAAAGATAAGTCAGAAAGGACGGGAAAAAAAACAGGTCCATTTTGATGGGGTTCATTATTCTCGATGGCCAACATGAAATGTGGAAATGTCATGGTACATTATTCAATTTATTTCGTTTTTAAGTCTGTAGCCATCGCAAAAAGCACGAGAAACACAAACACTCCACAGCTGGTGTTCCTGCAGGTCTAGCTGTACATAAATCACTTTTGAAATCAGTGCTTCATATTTTGGATTCTTTCCATCATGGTGTTTACTGTACCTGTGTGCTCAAATCCTGAGCCACACCATGAGAAACCCATTTGTCCTCGCTTGGAGAAATTCCTGAGGTTGCTACCAGACTGTAAACCCTTCAACACTGTTATTATTACTGTAGGCTAAATGAGGGTAGCACTGTATGTAGCTGCACATATAACATTTGTACTGTAAATGCAAAAGGGTGCAGTAATATTCAGCGGTTAGTTTGTGGAACATCTAGAGTGCATGGGAAAAGTGTGTATGAAATTGTGTTTTTCTGTAGTTTGTTTCTATGTATGCATATAGAAAGTGCACTTCATGACCCGCTTTTAAATCTTCCTCCTCTATTAATCGCAGTAACAGTAAGGAAATCCCCCAAGTGCACGAAGGCTACAGCATGAAGCACTCATCTGGCCCTGCTCATCTGCTCTGCAAACTCAATTTATTATTCCAAGAAAAATGCACATAAACAGCCTCACTTCTAAATCGGATCAAAGCGGGAATTTGATCAAAGTATTTTTAATCAGCGACTCGCTTCAATCACGGCTGGATTCCTTCCTCTGTTTTCTTTCCCCCCATCCTCCCTTCTTTCTTTTCTATCTTTACCTGCCAGCTTTCTTTTCTTCCTTCTTTAATGTCTCTATTTCCTATACCTGCTCCCTCCTCACTCGTTTTGTCCTCACATTCTGTGCTCTTCTCTTTCCATCATTTCATGTCTTGCTTTCTTGTGTGTAGCTGAATTCTGCTCGGTGAAAGAAGTGCACACTCATATCTATGGGTGCGAAAGGAGGTTTTACATACAGTACAGCTGTATAGGTTGACAGTGGGCGGTGAGTTTGATTAAAGCTGGGAAACCAAGTGCTTAAAGATAGTATGAAAAGCGCAGAGTAAACACACATTACATAGCTGTCTGCATGACTAAGCGGATTACTGAAGGTTTTAATTCTTTCAAGTGAAACACTGGCTTTTAGTACTTAGGTAAGTTGCTGCTTTGCTCATCTGTCCAGATGTTACCATATGTGGATGTTACTACTCCACCAGAAATATAATAACCCAACACATGCTTCCTTCATATTCTCATTTCTTAGAATGGATGAAGTTATGTCACCGCTTTAATCAACACACCGCCTGCCTCCCCAAGCCTCTCACTGAACTTTACTCGCTGACCCCATCCTTGATTGACCCTAATCCTCCCTGCATGTGTGTGTTGGTTTTGTACTGTATGTGTGACTGTGTGCTGGTTTTCCAGCATGTGTGCATTTCTGTGTAGGTGGACACAAAGAATTTACAGTGTGTTTGTGTGCATTTCTTTCATTTAAAGCCAATCCCACAGTTAACTGCGAGGGATGGGGATGGAATTGACCTCCGATTGCCCTCCTTCTATCTTTTGAAGCTCAAAGCTTCCCTCCCGACTATCCTACTGATGCAGAGGTATGGGAGGGGATACAACAAATTAACCGTATTACCGCACCACACTGTGAATAGAAGTCAGGGTGATTGGCAAGGCATGTTTCCGACCTCCTTTTCACCATTTTTCTTTATAGGTCAAGGTAGCGCCGGAGTGCTTAATTTGCTGAATTTTTCACATGAATGTAAGTTCCATTTCCAATAAAGATATTGTCAAAAAGTTGTACAACACAAGCGTAGGATCTTTCATTTCTTTCCATGCTGTTTTTTAAAAAAAGAATTTGTCAATCATTTTTCCCGCTTTTGTTGTGAAAATGTGTTTTTTTTCTGCATATGTATTGTAAAAGGGAACTGATGCATATATTTATGCCAGATGACTCATCTGTTAATATGCACTTTTCAACCATTAATTACATCTTGGATATTATGAATAGAACTGTCTGTGTGGGGGGATAAAAATCATCAAAACATAATTTCTTTTCCTTTGATATCTATCAAGGACTCCCTTTGTTCAGTTATAATGTCTTGCTTGATATGATGATACACAATGTAGTTTTGATGGGGTACACAACCTACAAAAACCTACTTTGGACATGAGGAAGGAGCACATTTATTCCCTGTATTACTTTTTTTACATTCCTACCTTTGCTGGGTTTGGTAATTTAACAAAAAAGAAGCATATTCACTCCTCCAATCTGCCGTTGAAGGAAAAATTGAAAGTACATAGCCACAAGATGTCTTACTTTTATTATATTTTTTAAGTTTAAAAAATCCTAGCAGGTTTCAAACTGCACACACAGGGCCCCTCACACACTGAAGTATTTCACTTAGCTCCTAAAAGGCTTTTCTGAGGCTTTGTGCACTGCTAGCCTTTGGGTGTGATGGCAGTGATAGTGGCCGAAAAGGAAAGCTAGAGGAGGATCCGGGGATAAATGGGATGTCTGCCGCCTTCTGATATCACTGCAATCTTCTGCAAACAATCTGCCTGGTCTGACACACATGTACACACACACACACACACACACACACACACACACACACACATACACTAAAAGCAGAGAACGAAGCTATCCAAAGAGTCAAGGACACTTTTTATGCACACATATACCGGAAAAAAGAATTAAACAAAAACAGCTTTTCACAGACTCTGACCCACTTTTCGGAGCAACAGGTCAAGGCTTTAAAAAGCCTTCACACACACACACACACACACACACACACACACACACACACACACACACACACACACACACACATACAAATACGGGGTTAATACAGTCGAAGCAACGCATATATGATATAACATAATCCAGCATTCTGCAAAAAAAATGACCTACTGGCTTATATAAAGGTTGTGATGTTCAGATTTTGCTGAAATTTTATCAGAAAGGTGTGGATTAACTCTGTGTGGCTTATATCTTCAATCTCATATACACTGTTCATAATGTTCATACTGTCATTTATAACTAATTTAATATTTACATTTATCTAGCATATTTATATTACCCACAGATTGCTGTTTCTTTTGCACTTCTGCTTAGACGATAAACTGCATTTGAACAATGACAACAGAGTCTAATCTAATCTGGGCCTGTTACATAATCACCAGATTTACAAATAACTCACAAGTGATACTAACCCCTCTTCATTTGATCCCCCCCCCCCCCATCTTAGCAATGATATTCTTTCCACTTTCTTCTTGTCCCCTGCTTTTTCTCATATCGCACTGTTTTTCTTCATGAGCACTGAGCCTCTACTGCTCCCTGTAGAGCTCCTGTCCCAGATATAAACCACCTTATAATGCTTATTTCAACACTACTGGTGGTCTGTGTGTGTCTGAGAAAATGTGTGTGTGTGTGTGTGTGTGTGTGTGTGTGTGTGTGTGCGTGTGTGTGCGTGTGTGTGCGTGTGCGTGTGTGTGTGTGTGTGTGTCTGTGTTTTACCTTTGTTATCACTCCAGATACAATCACAGGAGCCTTTGGTGGACTAAAAAAAAAGAGAGGAAAAGAGAGAATTTTGAAAACATTTATTTTCTTTTATTGAATTGGAAATCATATATTTTAGAGTGTGTGTCCCCAGTGTGCAGGTCAAAGGTACGACTCACTTTAAGTTTACCTATCTGGCAACATCAAATCCCCCTTAAGTGACACCGTACCAAAATACGAACATCCCAAGTTGTCAAAACATATAACACCCAGAGTCCTTACTCTGTCTGGCAGCACACACACACGCACGCACCCACACACACCACACACACACACACCCACACACACACACACACACACACACACACACACACACACACACACACACACACACACACACACACACACACACACACACACACACACACACACACACACACACACACACACACACACACACACACACACACACACACACACACACACACACAGACCGGATGGACCTGCCAGCAGCTTAAATAGCTCCCATTCATTCTGGCCAAACACTGGGGCTCACAGCTTCTGGATGGAAAGCATGAGACGAAAGAGAAAGAGGGAGGGAAAGAGGAAAAAAAATAAAGCTATGGGAGAAAAAAAGAGAGTCAAAGAGAAGGATGATGATGAAAGAAAAGATTTAGCAAGGGGAGAGAGTAGAAAAAGAATTTCGGACAAGGGAGGAGAAGAAGGGTAAAGGCAGGTCATTGCGGATTGAGGAAGTGGAAGGGGCAAGCGAAATACTTCTATAATAACAGACTGTTAGAGGAGAGTAAAAGAGGATGAAGCAGTGAGGGAGGCACTCAGACATAGAGGGAAGGGAAGGGAGAAATAGATGAGGAGGAGGAATGCGGAACCTGAGGTAAGTAGCGACCTTGACATGACAAACGAGTGCCGTCTAATTTTACGGCATCGTCACCCGCGGCAAAAGAGTACAGTTTTGTTAGCCACCTTCAAAACTCCCCTCAAAGACATCAGCTATAGCAGCATGTCCAACTTATAGCTTACCTTATCAACAGCCTCAATATTTCAAAAAATATGGAAAGTTTCTCACACAGACGGCAATCGCAGCAACAGGATCTAAACACTTCAGAACATCTGAAGCATCTGCTACTTACTTTTAAATATTTCACCACGCGCAGCTTTTTTAATCACGGTCAATTAACAGTTATGGATTTTCAACACATCTGTCTAACCTCAATCTCGGCAATCAACATCTTGGCGCTCGACTGCCTTCTGCTACTTATCTTCATGAGAGTATTTACACCTTGCTATTAAATTAATGCTTGAATATGTTGAATTTCACTGATTATTCCTCGCTAGCCACTTGTCAAAATGTGAGGTTGAGAGGTTCTCTATTAGCAATTCAATTAACAGAAACGTGGCATGTAACCACCAAAAGTGTTCCTCATTCAAATTAACTCCCTGCTAGTTGTGAGAGGTCTTGAAAATGGAGTTTTAAATATTTTAAGGTTACCTGAGAAACAAATGGAAAATAAATCAGCGAGCGCCAGATAAAGAGGGAAAAAATGAGTGGAAAATGCCAACAGGAGATTCACTTTGTATGTTTGACAGCAAGACGGTGTCAACAAGTATCTGCTTTCAGTGCAGATGATAGTTCAGTGAAAAATGGCATGTTAGCAATACAGGACTCCTCATTTATTCAGGCTGCTTCTGGGTGTTGAATGAAAACAGGCCTGTTAAGCTGTTTTTCTGAAGTACAAATGGAGACTTATTTGAACAAGAAGTAACATATTCACTACGACTTGATCTAAATATACACTTGTATGTACTTACACCATGTCACAGAGACGTGCAACACATATGAACAGCAGCGGCCTCAGTTTCAATTTCAATTGACGCTACAGTGAGGTGCAACTCAGTGGGGCTGAGGTGAACAGAGATTCTCAGTTGGATGGTTATTCACACACTGAGCTGTTATGTATCTCATGCTGGGCTGTCACATGTCTCTATCCAAGTGAATGTGTAACCCCATTGTGCAATCTGTGGCTAAAACCTGAAATACTGAAAACAGTCTGCAAAGGAAGTGTAAGTTTGGATGGAAACAATGTGCAATTATTGCACGTACTGAATCTAACTCAGGGGCAAACTGCAATGATTTATTGATCAGTCGATTAGTGGTCAATTATTAATTTAATGGCCAACTATTTTGATAACTGACGGGTTTGAGTAATTTTGAAGAACTAATCTTAATAGTCTGATTCCATCTTAAATGTGAATTATTTGCAGGTTTCTTTACTCTTCTATGACAGCAAACTGAATATCTTTGGACAAAACAAGACATGTGAGGACGTCATCATGGTCTTTGGCAAACACTGACTGACAGTTTCACCATTTTCTGACATCTTAGAGAGCAAACAACTAATCAATTTATCCAGAAAACAATCGACAGATTAATCAACAGCAGTCCTACTTGTTACTGGGATTGGGCATTAAGACAGATAATAAATGTCTAGACAGACAGACAGACAGGCAGGAGTGATGGCACAAGCCTGTCAGAGAGACAAGTATTTAACTCAAAAGTGCCGAGATAAATAAACAAACAAAATGAGAGTGTAAGCTTTTCACCTGACTGGCTAAACACATAGATACTGTAAGGTCACAAGCTCCAGACACACAAACACAAATGACAGGTTTTAGCCACGCTTGATAAACAGACAACAGACACTCAGTTTGAGACTTTTTAATCATGGATTAGCAAAAATTGCACTAAAACCCTGTTCTAAATACCACACAAAAGCATGATCCTTCAGATGATGCCACTGATACCCCCCCTCCCCAACTTATGGTTAAAAGGAAAGAGGGTAAGACAGAGGGAGAGGCCAAACATCTCTCCTGTGGTTTTGTGCATCCGGGAGGAGTGAGGCTGTGTTTCTAGAGAGTCTGCAGGGGGCAGTAGAGAGCTGTACGGAATCCCAGAGAGGAGTCGCTTTGTGCCAGGAGAGGGGTAGAGTTACAGGAAAGAAGGACAAAAAGAAAGGAAAACAGTGACGGAGAGAGAAAAAGCTAATTGTAACTAATAAATCAAATGGTGATGTGTACATTAACTCATCCGTGTGGTGTCTCCTTCCCTGTGCTCAGCTATAAAGCCACTAGCTCCCACTACCCCACCCATCTCTCTGTGCTTCAGCAGAGCAGGAAGTTTGTTGCCGTGGGCGAGGTGCTGGTTGCCATAGAAACTGATGCCTGTTGCCTGTCTCCCCTCCTCCACCTCCTCCTCCTTTCTCTCTCCGATCTCAACTTTTCACCACGAGCTGTCAGCTTACTGCACATTTCACCACAGTTCCTACGTATCAAGTGTGTGCATGCAGCGATTTAGTCGAGCATACACGCAGCACCACCCGCTTTCTTTCTTTCTTTCTTTCTTTCCTCCAAGTCTCTGGGACATATCCACCTCTCACCAGAATATGTAGGAGAGGCAACAGTGCAGCCGACACAAAGCCTGCGATCACCTTGTGTGCATTTTTTTTTCTTTGCACATTCAGCTGACAGTCTATCATCCAAACGATGTGGGAGCTATTCCTAAACTGTCTTTACTTTTAACAGGTGTTGTGCAACAATGAAACCACACGCTCGCCTATTTATCTCTTTTGCTATATGTCTTTTCCTAATGCTTCCCTAACTCTTGCTTTCAACACAGATAAAGATGCTCTACCTGGATCTTCAGCAGATTTGCTCCTGATGCATTTCAAAAACAGATTCACCTGACAGTTTGTGCGCAAAAAGCCTCTGCTGGGTCACCAGTTTTCTCTGGCTTATGTCTCCCTTCCTTCCTTGACTGTATCTCGTTCTTTGCAACCCTCTATCCCTTACCTGTCCTTTTTCATATCTTCATATTGCCACTGCTTCCCTAATAATCCTCTCCTCCTCGCCATAATCCCAGCCACCTATCTCTCCCTCTCTCCCTCTCTCTTTGCCCCATCTGTCCATCTCGGCTAGATTGGGTACGGCAGGTGTTCCCCTGAATACAACGCTTCACTGGCTGCTACTAATGCGAAATTTACCCAGTAGCCACCTGCTAGACGTCCATCAGCGTGACACAGAGAGGGACGGACAGAGTGTGCGTGAGTGAGCGATTTTCACCGACTGTATTTACTGATGGAGCGCAGTTAGTCAGCCTCTCTCTTTGGATACGCTGACAGGTAATTTTTAGTTAAAAGATAAACATTTCACAGGGGGAAGGTAAAAGTGCGTTTACACAGCAAGGCCAAGATAAGTTTATCAAGCCAAAGGCAGATTCAAAGTGGGTCTTCTCTGTGATTAAAATGCACTTTTTGTCTCATTTATTTACACAGCCCCGGTAATGATTCCTCTTTTTGGACTGCAACCTCTAAAAGGAAATATGTGGGAAGAAACTAAATGAAATAAATTCTACTGCAACTATTAAACCCTAGATGACCTCAATGAAGCAGTTTACACATAAAGAATTACAAGTTGTCTTTACCTGTGCAGCTTAAAACACATTAATTATGTATTTCAGTAAGGCCATGACCAAGCAGATAGTACAAAAAGTAGGAGGTTTTATGTTATATTTATTTTCTGAATGTTAAATCAACAGGGTTCTGCCCTTTGCACCACTCTAATAACTGAAGGTTTGTTTTATCTATTAGAGTGTTAATGTAATTTACAGTTTGCTACAAGTTTGAAAGTTTACATTCTCTAGTTCCAGCACAACAACCTGGAAGAAAAGCTATGTTTCTCTGTTTTATATCAGTGGTGACTCTATATATTTGGGTTTCGGACTCTAAAAATAAATGTCACATTTGACTCTAAGAACATGTGATGGGTATTTTGAACCATTTTCAGACATGAAACAATACACTGATTGTTTGAAACTTAAGTCAATGGAAATTATTGCTGCACTCGAGTTGTTTTTTTTTAGGATATAAAATATGACTCCACATCCCCTGAAACAACACAAAATAAGGAAGTACATATCTGAAAGCCTGGAATAGAAGTCACACCCTGATCTGTGTCTTTTTATGTCTTTATTCGTCTTGAGTGTTCTTTCTTTCTGAAGCAGGACTTCATCCTTAAAATTAAGAGCCAAGCCTGCATGGTATTTTTGTTGCTCTGTTATCTACTTGACCTCACTTTTCACTGTTGTGTTCTGCCCATTACTACCACTCATCTTGACACCATGGAAAGGGGAACAAAAGGCAATGATTTATTGCCATAGACAGGCTTGATACTATTCCTGCTAACAGCAAAAAAACTCCAAGAACAAGCATCTGAGATATAATTCAGCGTCTGTTTAAAGTTGCGTGTGTAAAGTACATGCATAAAAAAAAACTTCCAACAGTTGGCGATGTTCTTCAACCCCGCTTACTGCTCTATACTGCATGTCACTTCCCATTTATCACCTCTCATTAACACACACGCAGAAACTGCTGGATTGTGTGAATATGCCACCTGTACTGATATGCACATAGCTGACGGGTCTTCATGAATATTGAGCAGACATACGAGGGCGTTGAAGCTGACACCACGCACAAAATTACATTGAAAATTAGCAACAACGTGCGCCACCTCTGTCGTCGAACGGAGTGACCTCAGTACAAACAATGCATTCAAGCGACAAAAGCCGAACATGGTAATGTGGAAACAGAACAATTATCGTCGCCGGGAAATAGAGCCAGTGTGATGTAAAACATGCAAACCAATGCTGTTTATAGCAAACAATAGTGACTGCTGAATAGGCTGTTCAAGTTAATGCTGTAATTATGCAGTAATTATGTTGTTTACTGAATTAGCTGGCGGAAGTACACAAAAAGTGTGCTGCAAAACTGCCTACAGTATGGCCTTACAGAAAAGTGAACGCTGCTAAATTGCTTGGTTGGCAATTTGCAGGGTGTTTGCTCGTGATTACCAACTTACAAATGGCCACGGTTCTGTGTTGAACTGACAGTTTCTCCATCTAACTGTTATGTATTTACTTTAGTCTTGTAAAAAAAAGACAGTAGAGACTTGACAAGGCCCCATCTCTCCGACACCAGTACATCTTTATGTTGTTTTTCTGTTCAGCTAAATTGTGCCTCATCGCATTCATTTTGTCTCTCGTTGCTTTCATCTCTTTGTGTCCCTGTGGTCATTCTGCATCTATCTGCTGTCATTTATGTCTGTTGTTCAGAGTTTCTTTGTGGTTGGTTTTTTATCTCTTTGTGGTCTGTTGATTGACTTTCCAACCAGAAATGTTAACAGCTACTTCAAACAGAGGCTCAAGCCGAGAGACGTCTTGACCAGTCCAGTCCCCACTAGGTTTGTACAGTAAACCCTTCCAGGAATCTGAGAGTCTTACCTGCTGCTGACGTACTCCTCGTCCTTCTCATCTTTCTGCGGCGGTTCTGGGACAGGAGCTGGCTGATGCTTCTGCACTATCCTCATACCTCCTGCCTTTACTGCAACAAACACACACACACACACACACACACACACACACACACACACACACACACACACACACACACACACACACACACACACACACACACACACACACACACACACACACAGGGACACACATGTAGTGATTAACACAGCAACTAAGGCAGTTTGTTCAAAGACCTCAGAAATTGGCAAAGTCAATATGGAAATTTTGAAAAAGCTACAATACGCTAAAATCACAGAAATTGATATAAAGCAAAACACTTGAGCCATTTTTGGAGAGTTTGTAGAAAGACATTCCTTGCAGCCAAGGTTAAAGTTTGGGACTTGAACTCAAGAGGCTCTTCTGCAGCTGCTGGGATTGTTACACTGAAAGATGTGCTGGATGGATGGTGCAGGGCGGACTCAGATCGAATAATGACGTGTCATGAACAAAACAGACAATTCTAAGTAGGAGGAAACATGTCTTCTACTTCACCTTAATTGGAATATTCCCAACCAAACAAATGTCTATATTTTGGCATAACATTTTCCCACATCTTGGCAACCATCATGCTTCGCAAGCAGACAATAAAATCAGGCATAGATAGCTTTTACTGGCATCATCTTGGTCAAGAGAAATAAAAATCAGTAAAACACAGACTGTGCAGTATGCAGGGAGGATGATGGTAATTATTTGCTGTACATGTGCCCATTCTCCTCCCTTTTTGCTTTCCAAATCTGCATCTTTTTGAAAGATTTCTTAAAAAGTACTTTCAAGCAGTAGATGGAAATGGTGCAGTTTTATTTATTTTTTTTGCTTAGAAAAGAAAAATACCTGAATTGTAATTTGATGAATATTGACTTTAGCCAGACACATACCATCCCTGTCAAGGAGCTTTGCTCTGTGTGAGAATGAGATGGTGTATATGTGGAATTTGAAGGATAGTTTCCTTGCTGGTAGTGTATAAGATTTGAAGGTGTTCACCGACAACGCCAAACTTGTAAGTATTTATGACAAAAGAAGACTTAAAAAAAAAAAATAAAGATTTTCCTTATGTCCCTTTCTGGCTACCATTCATGCATGAAACCTTTTTTGTATCAATACATGTATTTGTTTCTGTATTTTTTGATAATAAAGACAAAAAATGTATTTATTGATTTAAGAAGAAAATAAGACTTTCACATAAAAAAAGTACTGAAACAAAACCAGATCCTGGACTTGCAAAGTAGGTTGTCTGCCCATCAACTGAAAGGCCAAGGTTATGATGACGGTGTCAGCAGCTGCCCAGCCTAAATGTCCTTCAGTAAGACTTGCATTTCTTGGCAGCTGCAGGACAGCTGTAGTGTTGTGTTTAACTGCTGAGGGGCTGCTAAGGAAAGAAGCTCCTCTACAGGAACATACCTGGATGTTTGCTACAGACCGTGGGCCTCCCACTGATTACAGGTTGGGTGCGAGGGCCATTTGTTATCTGACTGTGCTATCAGTCCAGCTGCTGCTGTGGCCCAGTTCCACACCGCTCATGTCCACGTACACCTTAGTGTTTTCTCCTCAGTCCACATCCACAGGACTGGAGCCTGTGACCTCCACGTCACCATTCAGCAGCCATCCACTGCCACACTGTTACTAAAAGCTTTACATTGGTCTGCGATCATTATTAAGGCTCACATTATGACCAGGTTTTATGATTTTGCAACATCTCACCCCAATCAGGAAGTAAGGAAATGTGCGAAACTGACAAATATGGCTGATCATACTACATGCAGTCTGGATAGCGAAAACACGTTATAGTCGCTGGCATCTTCCAGGGTATGGGTTACATAAGTATTAATCATCATCATCATCATGTGATGTGTTCTTTTGCTATCAGACACTACAGAAAACAAAGGCCTCCAGGTTTACAAGGAGCTCCACAAAAAGCACAGCAGCTCAATGAGCTTTACCTGCAGGAGGATGTCCGCCTTTGGTTTCCATTTTCTCCTTCGGCGGCGACGACATGTCGGCTCTGAGCTGGATTCTGCAGCGAGAAGGAA